>JABCPV010000339.1:0-35658 GCA_016584345.1 Suillus ampliporus
TGATCTGTTTTTGAGGTGGGTAGCATGATTTACGGCCTCAGCCCACAGGTCCTTTGGGAGATCTGCACCAATGATAAGAGCTCATGCATGCTCGACAACAGTCCAATTGACTCATTCGGCAACACCATTTTGTTCTGGTGAGTCATGAACAGTGAACTTGTGATGGATTCTGTGCTTCAAGAGATAAGCTTTAAACTTGTGACTGGAGTATTCACTGCCATGATCGGATTGGATAGTCTTGACCTTGGCATTGTGCTGGGTTTTGATGCATGTGACATGCTCGGTAAGTGCTTTGAAAACTCCACTCTTCTTTTGAAGAAATACAATTGTCATTTCATGAGAGTAGTCATTGGTGAAGGAAACATAGTAATGCTTCTTCCCAAGTGATTGAACCTTAGCCGGACCCCACACATTGGTGTGAATGCACTCACTGTATTAAGTAGCATGTGAATTCAACTGGTTGGGGAAGGGCTGATGTGTGATTTTGGCTTTGACACATGTTTCACAAAAATCATTATTGGAAGATGAGGTAATCTCAACACCTTCAACCATGCCCTTCATCACCATGGCTCTCATAGCTGCAAAAGACATGTGTCCCATGCACTGGTGGAGGTGGATCAATGACATCTTTGTTTTCAGTTCTGCAGGGGCTACTGCAGCTGCATGCTCCAATCCAGCAATCCAATAAAGGCCATCAACCTCAGGAATCTTCACGATGAGCTTCTTTGGCTTCTGCAACCAGATTTCGCACCATCCCCTTTCCATATGGATGGATGATCCTGCATGAACAATTCAGCTAGTGGATATGAGAGTGAAGGCTATGTCTGGCGTGTACAACATGTCCCTTAATGTGACTCGAGAATGTTCCTTGCTATTGGGCAGTTCTATTTCGATATAACCTCATCCAATGGCATGGAGAGTACATCCATCAGTGACATTGATTGGTTTGGGATCAATGGTCACAAAGGTTTTAAACTTTGTGCGATCAGGACAGAAGTGGGAGGTAGCACCAGAATTGACAATGGCTCCTTGCTTCTCAGCAGGAACTTGAAGTACACTGGCTTCATCAATGAAATCGGAGGTCAGAAAGGCATAGTCTTGGTCAGGTGTGGCTGTGTTTGCTGACTCCGACTTCTTCTGGTTCAGACCTTGGCCTTCCTTGCCACCACCTTTACGCCAGAAGTCAGCTTGCATATGCCCAATCTGTCCGCAGTTGAAACACCTTTTGTCTGATTTCCCGTTTGGTTTCTTTCTGCATTGACGGCCTTTGTGCAATGAGGTGTTCAGAGCTGAGTCATATTGGTCTGACGACTTTCCAAGGTTTCAATGATCAGCTTCCTCAAAAGCAACAGCAATGATTTTGTCTGAGGTTACTGCTTGGCTGGTAGTACGAATAGCAGCTGTTGTGGATTGTATAAGAGTTTAGAAAGATTCAGGAAGGGAGTTAATGATCAGGGCAGTGAAGTCTCTGTCATTGACAGGTGTACCCATGCCAGCAAGCTCTTCACGTAGCACCATTATTGATGTTAGGTGGTGTTACAGTAACGTGTGTGCCCCATTCTTTTTTCCTCACATCGTCACACCTTCACCATTGTCACAACATCACCAGATCTCATCTGACCCTTCACGATGCCACAGAAGCTTGATGCTTCTCTTCTCTTAGATCCACGGACCTTCTTTGCTTCTCTCTGATCACCGTATGCTTCCTTCTTCTCTGATATTCCATCTTATTCTACAATGTTCTACTTCTTTGCTTCTAGCCCACATCGTGTACTATATTCTCATTTCACACTTCCTTTTCTCTGATCTTTGCATGCACCCTTAACCCTGATAGACCAGCCCTAAAACCAGCCTACTTAGTATATATAGCCCTTCGATTACGCTTGTATTTCCCTAACTTGAATCTACTCAGTTTTAGACCTTGAACTCCAGTTCCTCTGAGACGAACCCCTTTGCATTAGGGACCCTCACTGTCGATTCTCTCTGCACTTCGCATTGAGCCCTTTGAACCCTTCATCTATGGACTTAGGTCTTTACTCTCAGACTAGATAGCGAAACTTGCTGTCTACTCTCTCGATCCCACTTCGGCCTCCACCGTCATGCCCTCTGAACCCGGGATTATATCCTGGTCTTGATACACTTGCTACTTTGATCGTCCTTGTAGGACTTAGCAAGAAGAACTATCCGAGTGCATAACAGGTGGGCTTTGACATCACCATTCTCACTGCACTTCATATTTTGCATGCAAGCACATGTATCAACCTGCACCATATCACTTTTGCCTTTGTAGAGGAGGCAAATGGCCTTCCATATCGCAGAAACAGATCCCTTGTTCTGGACCTGAATCATCACACTGTTCAGAACAGTCGCATACAACTGTTGAATAGCAAGGGCCTCTTTCTGTGCATGTGTGTCGAGAATGACTAAGCTCAACTCAATGTCTATATCAGTTGCTTCAGTTCTGTTGTTGTTGATAAAAGTCTTCTTGCCGTCAGCTGACATAGGAAGTGGTTTTGGAATTTTTATGGTGCCATCGATGTGGCTGTTCAAGCTGTGTGCCATTAATGACATGATGGTCTTTGTCTTGAACTCGACCCAATTCTTGTCAGTGAGTTTTGGGACAGCATAGATGCCCGAGGTCGACATGGTTTGAACAGAAGATGATGCAGAGCTCATAACCTAATGTGAGCAATGAACGACAGTGACTGCAAGAGACAAATGAGAGACTACATAGAAGTTGGTAAGGATCGAGTACGGTAAATGAATGCAATGTCCTTACCTCAGTCTGAGTGGAAAAGGCTGAGGCACAAAGATGCGGGTATGGTTGAGTATATACTAGTGCTGTAAGCGATGATGTAATAATATGAGTGTACCATTGTACACGTATGATTCTAAGTAAGCATAAAAATAAACGAGCAATCAGTGAAGCAAGACTTGCACTTTACATTGGAATATCCAATAGTGTATTGTTGGTGTCATCCATCACCTGTTACCTGCATGGTCCTGGTCCCATCCTCCTGGGTTGTATTGTTTGTAAGGGGAGCCATAGGGGGAATTGGACCATCTCAGGGGGGTTGTTTGGTTTTCTGTCTCATCTGGGTTGAATGAGTCTCATTGGGGTTGTTGTCCTGCCTGGTGTTTCATCAAGTGCCATGCCTCTGGGATTTGGGACTGACCACCCAATGGTATTCTGTTTGCATTCTCATTGTGGTTCTGTTCCATTCATTCTTGGCAATGGTTGTTGACAGTTTGCCAGTGTTCCATTCTATTCCTCAGTGGTGGATATCATTGTGGCTGATGCTCCTCTGCCATCTGCTGGTTCATTGGTGCCTTCTCATTGTTCTCTTTGTGGTTCGGCCTTGTTAATGATTCCCAGGTGAGCGGGTCCTCTGTGAGGAAGAATCGGTACTTAGCATCCTCATTATGGTTTTTGTACCCATTCCACTTCCTTGTGAACATTGGGCAGTCTTGACTCCACACTGCATGACCCTTCACCTCGCAGTTCCTGCAGAAGAATTTGTTTTGGTCCATGACTTGGCAGGCAGCAGTTCAATGGTGGTCTCTACATGTTCCACATGTCTCCTGCTCCTGCAGCCATTCTGCAGCCATGTGTGCACCCTTGAATGAGTGGCATTTGAGGCATCTTGTTGGTTTGGATATTAGTTTCCTTCCATATACTTTTTTGCCCTCAATTGTCAAGCCAAACTTGATTGCTTGGTTTGCTCCTTCCTTGGAATTGAAGGTGATGATTGTGTGGGCTGTTTGTTGTCCTGGTTTGCACCTCACCTCTGGTTTGATGTACCACACCTTGCTGATTGTTCTTGGCTTTAAGCCCACCTTCTTCTTGATATCCACCAGTGCCACTGGGTTTGTGGGTACAAAGGTTACTGGTACATTTTCCATGAGGACATTGTGTGTTCATTCCTTGATCACTATCTCAGTGCCAAAGTGCTCCAGGAAGTACCCTCAGTTTGCGGATGAATTGAACCATTCTGCTGCCTCTGCTGATTTCAGCTCATATAGGACCCCCCATGTGGGAGATGGCGTGCTGAGATGAAATTGAGTACTGGGGGAAGTTTGACGTTCTTCTTCAACATCAGTTCCACTGCTAGGGTGGCTTTTGCCACTAATTGTGCCTCTGTTAGGTCCATTAGAGCATTGGCAGCTAGTGGTGATTGTATGTCGATAAGGATTTGCCTTGCTTATGCTTCATGTCTTGCTGATATCTTTGTTAGTGGGGGAGGGATGTTAGTTGTGGTGGCTGCTGCAAATGTTCTTGGTCCATTAGACTTTCTCTCATTGCTCGCAGTTTGTGGTGTTGCACCTTTCATATTCTCTGCCATCTTTCCCAAGTTTTTCATTGATGTTTGCAAGTTGACACATACCTCTGTCATTGTTTCCTCTAATGTTCCCTTGTGTGCTTTCATCGTTTCCGCTAGCATTTCAACTTTCTCGTCCAAGGTTGTGATGGGGCCTCCTATTAGGGCCATGATTTTCCCTATGATATTTTCCATGTCAACTTCCTTGTCTACCTCCTATATTATCAGTGCGATTGCACATAGTATGTCAGTGTGAGTCATGCCTAAATTGGCCGTGATACTAAATTTGAATAAAGCTACCGAGATCAATCGCAGCATGTTGCTGGTGAATGGCATTGTGAGACCGTGCGTGAACAGTAGTTTCCTTGCTGTATTCAAGCTGTTAACATCTGTTTTTATGCCTATTCCTGAGATGTGGTCTTCAATGGATCTGCTTGTAGAGAGCAAGGGTTTGTCAGCTGCTGTTCGTCGGTCGATCCTACCTGTGATTGCCATGGTGACTGGGCTTGTTGAGTTGATTGTTGGCATTTCTGGTGTTCATTTTCTGGTTTCTTTTTTCTGGATTTTGATTGGTTGAGTTGTAGGATGTCCTGGTGTTTGCTAGGGTGCTGTTGAGCGTGGTGTTTGGTGGTGGGTTTCTGGGGTCCTAGTTGGGGTGCCACCTGGTTCAGGTCCAAGGAGCGATCTCATCTACATTGTCCACATCATCTGCATCTCCCCATGCCCATCCACACTGTTCTGCATTCACAGATTCCTCATCCTATCAATGATAGGATTAACTCAGGCCATTAGACAGGGTCTAGTCTTTGCTCTCCTTGCACTTATTAGAGGACTGCTGTCTAGTAGCAATCCCCTTGGGACGAGTACTACTATTGCACCCTTGGAAAGTAACTGACCAACTCAGCATCATATTTTCCTCACCCACACCAGTCACAGGCAAAATTACCCTAAAGTGTTTAGATGGTCTAGTGAATCATTTTAATATTGGAAGCCATGAGGTGCAACATGGACATAAAGTTCATTGAATTGGGGCCAACTGCAAAAGCAATCCTGTATTATATTACTGACTACATCACAAAGTCTCAGTTGAAAACTTGTGTTGCATTGGCTGCAATGGAAACAGTGGTACACAAATTAGAGGTGTACAATCTGAATGATAATGATTGCATGTTACAAGCAAAGAAGATGCTGCAAAAATGTGTTCACTCAATGATTTCTCATCAAGAACTGTCTGCTCAGTTAGTCTGTTCATATCTGATGGATTTCAAGGACCACTTCACAAGCCATGAGTACCATGGCTTGTATTGGACAAACTTTGAATCCTTTGTTGAAAAATGTAGTCCAAGTCCTGAGTGTAATTGGTTGTCAATGGCTGATGATACCATGCTAAAAACCACTCATGATCATGGTGATGATACTGAAGGAACACTGGATGAGCTGGATGAAGAACTGGAGCATAGGCCTGTTGAAGGAACTCTCAATGATGATGGAGTCTATGTTGAACAGCTTCAAAATGATAAGATCAGATTCAGCAGTGACAACTTTGGAAATTTCATGCCCAAAGCTGCACAAGTTATGGACTACTTGCATTGAGATGAGAAATTCAACAACATATGCATATGGGACTTCATAGCTCAGGTGAACAAAGTTAAGAAGAGCAAGAAAAATAAGAAAACAAAATATGATAATACAGATGACAGCAAAACATGTAATGATGATGACATTGATAATGAAAATGAGCTTACCAATGATATCATGCTAGAAGATGACACTGATGACTTAGAAAACTCAGAAGAGATGGAAGTAGATGAACCATCATTAACAGTGGAACCATGCCCATCTCTTTCAGCAGAAGATATTCTTCATTTTTCAGCCAGAACACAGCCTTCTGGAGAACTACAAACAGGGCATTATGAATTATGCACACATTTTCTGCAAGTGAGAAAATGAAAAAAATCAACTTGTACCAGTTCCAATGGGTCCCAAGATACCTCACAGAAACCAGGAGTCCATTTATACCAAGTACTGTTGCTTGATGCTCATCCTCTTCAAATCCTGGAGATCTGTATCTGATCTTAAACTGACAATGGAGACATGGACTGAAAGCTTTGAAACATTCAAATGTACATGCAATGACTGGAGGTTGTCTCCATCTTGAACAACATGCAAATATTGCATGAATGTAAGGACAGCCAGGATGATCATTTCATGAACTGCTGGCTTTAACATAAACTCACAGGAATCTTGACCAAAATGTCTAGCTACAGTCGTGGTATTAACAAAGATGATATATTTACAGGTGATGCCAATGAAGATATACTCACTCATCTAGAATCTATGGACTCCTGTTGTTCTATGCACCAGTCCATGATTAACAATAACCTGATCTGCTGTCTTCAGCATATGGAATCATGCCAGTTCTTTGACAGTCTCTCATGTATTTCAAATCCCACAGATACTACTATGGAGCACTATGAAAATGATAATCAACTTTCTGAACAAATGATTCAAAATATTGAGCAAGAAAATGAATGATGAGAATGCTATAAAAAAGACAGACAAAATGGAAGCAAAACCAAGCTGCAAATGATCCTTCAAAATCTTGCCTGTATATCAATCATGACACACCATTGATGACAATTGAGATGCTGCAGATGAGACCATCAGAAATGCATGAGACCCTCATTCCAGGTATTCAGAGCCATACTCATCTGATTGATGAATTCTGTGATGTAAGTAGCAACTGTGTCACCCAAGAATGGTCATTAAACAACAAACAATCCAGGGCATTCAAAATAATAGTGGAACACAGTCAAGCAAACAATTCTGAACCTCTAAGAATGTTCATTGGAGAATCTGCTGGAACTGGAAAATCGAGGGTCATCAATACTCTAAAGGACTTCTTTGTAAGACAGAACCAAGGACAACGATTCAGACTTGCCTCATGCATGGGAGTGGCCACACAGAACATCTCAGGCATGACTCTATATGCATCACTTCTATTAAATCAAAGACATGCATCAGGAGCAAATACAAAAATGAAACAAGACCTCACTGCAATGTGGGAAGGAATTGACTACTTGTTCACAGATGAAGTATCCATGATAAGCCACAATTTTCTCACCAAAATTCACAATCCACTAGTTGACACCAAAGGAAACACTGCATCATTCAGAGGGATCAATATTATCTTTACTGGATATTTTGCTCAGCTCTCGCCTGTGAGTTAAAAACAGTTGTATGCCCACCTTGACCTCAAATGCTGTGCAACAACACAGGGACAAAAAAGTATCTTTGGCAGGCTCCTCTGGCTATCAATGAACACTGTGGTATTATTGATAAGAATAATGTGTCAGTCAGGTCCAGAGAATGAACAATTCATTGACTCCCTTGCACACCTGTATCAAGGAAAATGTACCCTAGATGATTACCAGCTTCTGCAATTAAGAATGATTACCACCAGTGCAAGAGATACAAGTGAGTGTGAATGGAAAGATGCACTGATCATCATCTGTAATAATGAGAGCAAGGATGAACTAAATATTAGAACGACAACAGCATTTGCACAAAGGACAGAACACACTCTTCATTGGTACCATTGCACAGATAAACATTGAGGAAAGCGACTGTGTGATAATGATCTGATCAACAAACTACAGCACTTGAATTCAGGAAAAACAAATATGTAGCTAGGCAAAATTCTGTTAGTAATTGGCATGCCAATCCTTGTGTCTCAAAATTTTAATGTTGAAGGTGGAATCATCAATGGTAGCACTGGAATACTGAGGAAAGTGAGATACTCACTCAATGATGAAAAACAATGGGTGCTGAGGTCCTGCATTGTAGAAATCAATCAGTCATCAGATGAAGCACTCCCAAACCTATGTCTGCACCAGATATCCATCATTGAGGACTCTGTAAAACTAGATTCATGCATCCAAACTCAAAAAAGACATGGCACATTACTTGCACCCAAGTTCTCATTCTTTTAGGTTTCATTATCACTGCACATAAGTCACAAGGCCAAACATTAGAGAAAATTATCATTGATCTTGGCTCAAAATGGTGCTGAGGAGCTGAGAAACCATATATGATGGTATCGCATGCAACCTTTCTACAAAGCCTGTTCATCCTACATCCATTCAATTACAACAAAATTTGCTCTCACCTGTCCCAAGATATCCACCAAGAAATGCTTTGATTAGACATATTAAACCTCAAGAAATTAATTAACCCACCACATGCAAGCAACAAACAACAAGAACAAGCACAGCAACAGTTACCAGCCCTGAAAAACCTGGTCACACAAGATAAAACATTGGCATGTGCCAAAGAAGACCAAGCATGTGAACTAAACAATGTTCAATAAATCATCCTCAACCTCGACAATCTTACTATGGCAGGCACCCAACCCAGGCTAAACCAACAACCATCTTATCAAAAGAAGAGAAAACTGACTAATTCAGTCATGAAGATGAGATGAGCAGGCTGAAGCTGACTGAGGATCCTATATCTCAATCAACAAACAATGACCTGCAACAACCTCCACAATGTACAAAATGTTGCAGAGCAACCTAATGTCCTAACTGCTGACAAAATCAATATTTGTCAACAATGTGTCCTACTATGCATCATACCCCTGTAATTCTTACCTCCATTTATTGAAGTACAGGTGCAAAACAATTGAGGCCACCAACTCTGTTACTCAAACCACCACCATGTCCATACCTGATATTGAAGTCAAATGTTTCTTGCAACATGTTGTCAACAGCATATATGATTGTGTCACTAATGTAATTACAAGCCATGGCAAGGATGGCTTAGGCAAAGCCAATTTTGGCATCTATTGGACCACCACTGTCCAAGACAACTACAGTGGGACAAATTGGTTGTATGTGAACACAAAGGACAGTCACCCCTTCAGGACCAACATTGTTGGCCAAATTGCTACTTCAGCATGCAGCATGAAGCATTCTGTGAAAGACACACTTCACAAAAAAGGTATGTATGTCTCCTACTGGTCCATGGACATGATATCATGTATAAAACAAGAATGTGCCACTAGGCAACTCAGGCACTGTCAAATGGAAATGGGCATTTTCCAAACCAATCCTTGTGCTCACTGAATCTAATGGACATCTGGGAGAATCAGCTGACATCTATTGAAGACTGGGTCACTGAAGAAAAAAAGAGAGCAGTGACGGTCAGTTCCAGGCAAAATGCTACATCAAAACTAATAAACTCCACAGGGTTCAAAGATAAACACATGCATTACCAAGAGCTCAAACAACTTCCAATATGTGGACCTCATCATGCTGACTTCACAACACATCTACAAATTAAGCAACAAACCAAAATGTTCCACTTTGGTTGTCACTTCCCATCTTTCACAAAAATCAGAAGATAAAAATGCCAGCCAAGACACCATTCCTCAATGAACAAAGTGAAAGATCACAAATGAGGACAGCATGGTAGGGCAGCAGATAGAAAAGTCACTCCAGGAGCACTATACAACCCATGAATCCTCCCTGACTACCATGGAACATATTTTCAGCTGAGACAGAACAAGCTCAAGCAGCTGAATATCTATGACACAGCAGAAAATGAGCTCAAACTCATCCCAATGCACAAGACATATTCAAAATTAAGACCTGGAGCACTTGTTCTCACTGTCTGCAATTCTCATGTATATGATATGGTGCAAAACAGCCAGCTGACCAGTGTGCATACCAAATAACATCATTAAAAACACACACTAACAGACCCTTTCAGACTTTCCAGCTTGGCATGCAAGCCATAAAGGTCCTGCATCCATCTGATGAACCTATTGAAGAACATTTTATCCTCATCCTTTCCACAACCTCCATTGACATGTTGAAAGATGATTCAGCCATTGTAGGATTCTCTACATTTGACATTACAATCAACCCTACCAAAAAAAACCAAGCACACAAACAGACAGAAGCACAAGGGAGGGAAAGATAAAGAGAAAATGGACCGACCACCTCCTCCATTTTGCAACTTGCCTGATTATATTGATATTTGTGGCATTCATGAGTTAATGTAGTGAATCTGGTTGTCTATCAGGCAGATCTGGAATATAAGGCCTATGTCGGGATGAGACAATGAAACCATGAGATGGAGAATTGTGATGAAAGCAAGAAAGCTGAGTGCCATGGAAATGATAGTAAAAGTGAGCAAGTCCTGCATATGAGCACTAGGCCAATAAGACAAGAGGGGCATACCATGTAACAAAAAAATCAACCATCTACCTCCTGCATGTCTGGCGCCTTGCATATTTTGGCACCTTATCTTCCCCATCTTCCCCATCTTCAATGCACCTCTTCTTACCCTTCCTTTTCAAATGAGACTTTTCATTGGTGATATCATCAAGTGTCTTCATTGTCCATTAGGTCACTTAGTGCAGGGGAATTATATGAACCAGAAGCTGTTGTTAATGCAAGATGGATAGCTGTACTCAAGAAAAAACTTATGTGTTTCAGGAGATAGCCCTGCAAAGTCATGAAGATCTTTCTATTAGTGAGTTTCTTACAGCCCCTGTGGAATGTCAATCTCAATACAAATACACCATGTAAGATATCATGTACTCAGTAGGATCTTTCTGGCACTCAGTGAGCTATGAGATGGGATGGAGGAATGATGTTAATATTACACCCAAATGCAACCTAGAGGAACTGCCAGTGTAGATAAGTAGTTTTAAACCACCTACAGATGGATTTGGCACTGCATGATGTCTGATTTGTGACTTTAGACTAGCTGCATCATCTGATCATGTTGCACTAATGACCATATTCATCTATCATGTGTATAAGTACCCAATATATGCACATATATACAGCATATACTCACCTTTTGAGTAACTTGGGCCAGTTCCTTGGCTTTGGTGTGATTATTAATGAGAGATGGGATGCCCAGAGCCAATAGAAGCAGTTGCTGATAATTCTGCATGTACTGATCATGAGTCTTTAATGAACTAAAGACAACATAAGCTAAAAAAACATTAGATTGTACTGGACTCATAGAGGGGAGAGTCTCTTCTTGTGGCTCTGCAGCTCTGTGTATTGGCCACAGATTCATTGAGTTCTCCTTTCTCTGCAGCTTCCTCTTGCTGGATTAGACATCCAGTCTTGATGAGCTTGTCAACCATGCAAAACACAGCATGTGATGGCACATACAGCAGCAAAGTACCCCTTATGGGGATCTTCCTTGCTCAGCTTGAACTTTTTGGTGTTTCTGTTAATAAACTTGTATTTTTGGGAGAGGGATGATGAATATTGAGGGGAAAATGAGATCGATCTAGATCACTTTTATGCACCATGAGGATGATGAAAGGGGTATGAGATTAAGGGACTATACTAAGAGACATGTTAGTTCCTTTAATACAATATCTACATGTGATTATCATAACACATGATCAATGTGTGCACTCAAATGACAAGTCCGAAATATTTATCTTGTTCAACCTCATCCCCACAGTATCAGGCCCTTATTCTAGTATGCTAATTGCCTTATGTCTCTAGCTGATATACTGTGTAGCTAGATCTATGCGGTGCAATATATATATTGCTCATTTGTCCATGTCCATATCAAGTCCTGCCCTTCCCTGTCCTCTGAGTTTATCTGTATGTGGCAGCATTTGTCAGCCTCAGTGAGGTTTTAAAAAAATTACCATATCTTTAGAATGTTGGAAATATATTGCAATGTCTGTGATATATCATGTAGGTACAAGGTATATTTGCTCATTGTCATTGTGGTAGTATAATGTATAGAGATGTGTCATCCTGACATCCTGTGGACATTCCGAGTTGCATCATGTTCATATGTCCACATCATCACATGATATTTAATAATGATACTCAGAGTAACTTTTGTAATGTTCAGTAAAGATCACTAGGGCTGGCTAAAGGTACAACTTGAAGCACCACCCAGAACATGCAGGAGACACATGACAGGCTTCAGCATGGAAGCAGAGTTCAAATGTTATGCCTGTCCTTCAACCATCATCTTGTTGTTGCTCTACATGACTGCAAGCCTTACAGATGCCTTTATGAAGGAGCAAAAAGACTGTAGAAACAATATAAGGCCCTGTCACTTGTGGAAGATGTGGTAAGTTTCAACACACACAAAGTTCTACCACTGCAGGTAGTGGCTCAGACCTGGCAAAAATTCAGATCCACTGGTTGTCTGCCCCCTCCCACACCCAGAAATTTATTGACCACCTCCTCAACCACTCAGCTGACTGCTGCATTCTATTCTCCTCTGATGGAAAGTGTTCACACACAGAAAATGACCACCCCTCGGGTAAAGATAAGGTTTCTATATGTGCTATCATTGCTAAGTGTGTCTTCAAGGACGACAATGAATATGTAGCTTATTATGCAGCTGTGCCAGAAAAATTACAAGACTCAACAAACAATCACATCAATTTGTATGTTTTCCTGGCTGTCCTCATCATATATACTAATATTTGTCTCAAAGCCTTAGAAAAAAGTATTGTGAATGCTACAACAGATTATATGTGACCAGTGCTGGTATCATGCCACATGATAAAGATTCTACTAAGAATCTGCACAGTACATATTTCTTTGTATTTATCATATAGTCTGACTGATTCAATTCACAGTGCAAATTTTAAAGGACTTCCCCTGGTATAATGAACTTATCAGCATCATAGGGGGGAATCCTGCACTTTCTCTTAAGACAGTCTCATCATTCCCAGGGGTAGACCATGTCATAAACTATTTCTTGATGTCACATACAGCAGGCAGCTTGTATTCTGAGAATCTGTGCTCTGGGAGTGCTCAATTTTGCACTTATTCTAGTGCTCATTCTCCTCCCTCTGGCACTCAGTCTTATCCTCCTGTCTCCAGTAGTCAACCTGGTGGGCAGCCTGTTCTTCCTCCCTCCAGTAGCCAACCCTATCCTCTTCACTATGGCAGCCAGTACCATGTCCCTCCACCTCTTCAGCCCAACTATAATACTGGCACTAAGTGCCCTCAATATATCCAGCAACCCTATTCTGGCATGCACCCCACACACTCTCACAGTGCACCTCTCAACAATGCTGACATCAGCCTGCCTAACTATCTTAGCCCCCTCAATTGTGATGATGAGGAGATGGATTTTTCTTTCAATGACCAACTGCACCCTACTCCCTCTGTGATACATAATTACCATAATGACCCTACATTATGATCCTTAATAGCCCACCTAAGTCCAGGCATGCTATGTCAAAATAGCCACTTCCTCCCTCATCCCCTTCACCTTCCATTACTCCCCCACCTCAGACTGAATTTACCCTACCACCTGCATTGCAGGTCTCTCACCATGACAGTTGTGCTGCTTTCGGGATGTCTGATCCCAAGTGACACACCAGCACAGGGTCACTCAAAGCAGCCTCTCACCACTCTTCAGGGTCTTCAAGGTCCAAGCCTGCATCGGTTGTATCAGCATCATTGGTACTTGCATCAATATCTATGATGTTCCCTGCAAATTCCTCATCTGTAGGGAAACCAAGACAGGTAAAGGAGCAGTGGTTGTATATCAAGGGTCAGGTCAATAGGCTTAATGAAGAAATCAAGAATGCACAGTTGGACATGATCACTTGGAAAGAACTTCAAAACAAGTGCTACATGGCTAAGTACAATCTCACTCATCAAGTTAATGAACACAAATTCCTGAAGGCCAAGTACATAGATAATCATATTGAAGCTGCCACCACACATAAATGTGGCCTAGAGGCTAAGGATTCTGGGATACACCTTCATGAAGCAGAGACAAAAATGCATGATGCATTGGCACATGCACATGCAGAGGAGCGGACAACATTGGACCTCAAGATCAAGTATGCTCACCTCACTAGTTCTAGTTCTAGGTCTTGAGTGTGTGCCATGCTTTTCATTCATTCTTGCTTCATGCTGCTTTCATGCTATTGTTTGTATCATGCATATGTTACTTGTTCTCTCATACTACTTTCACTATACACTGATGTTCTTGTATACTTGCTTGTCAATGGAGTCTGTAGCTATTTCCAGTCTTCTCTTTGTTCTGCTCTTGAGTGGGGACTGTCAAATAACAGATCCTTCAACCTCTCATGATATGTATGACCTAGAGTCCCCTCATACAATCTATCATCCACTTGTACATTACCATCAGGTCCTTCATTCTCTGCTCCTTGAATTATTATCCTCTTGATGGGCCCATTTCACTGAGCCACTGGTTCCAGTAAGACCTTGATTTTTTTCAAACCAGATAATCATATTGTGAAGAATGAAACAATACTGAATCCAATGGACAGCTGCACACAAGTCATCAACTGAATTGATATTCTGTTGGAGATCTCGAAGGGATTGAAACCACCCTTTCAATACAGCAAATGCATGTTCAATATGGACATAGACCTAAATAAATTGTAAATTTAGAAAAATCAGGCAAAATCAGGAAAAAAAAAAAAGTACAAACTGAAGAAAGATGAAAATTAATGACCTCTGGTTTGCTGTCAGGTGTTCATTGTGGGGCTTCTTGAAAGAGGTAATACACCAAGTGCTTAATGGATAAGCACTGTCTACCCAGACCCAGTGATCAGCTGGCAGAAGTGTGTCATGCTCCTGGTAGATATGAGTGGATCTAAATGCATATGCATCATGGACACTTCCAGGGTGACCAAGAGCATAATCAACTATGAGAAGATTGTGGGGCATAATGACTGCCTTGAATTTTTTACCATAGAAATTAAAAAAACAAACTTACCTAACAGCCAAGGGAATACTTGGATTTCCTATCATAAAAAGCCTGGTGGAAAAAACCTGGTGTTGCATATAGATCAACTGTTGTCCCATCAACCACTAGGACCCCATTCTGCCACTCAGGGTAAGTGCTAGCCTTTGCACTATACCTCTGAGCATGCCCGAAATCCTTCAAATTGTGAGGAGGGAAGCCCATGAAAGCATCATGCTGGTCAAGCAGGGCAACAATTACACAATTAGTGCAATAAATGATTGAGCCATCACTAACACCTGCCCATTGAGACACATCCACTAGAGAGATGGAGTTACCATAGTGGCCAGCACAGTTGATAAAAATTGCAAGTTGAATAGCAATAGGAAGCTGGGAGTTGTTTGAGTTGTTGTGAAAAATGGGATGGTCAGAAATTACATCGAGGATGTCATCAAAGATTTCTGGGTCAACACGTAATTTGTGATGAAATAAGAGAGGGCAGTGTGCCCCAAAATGAACTAGAAGATGCAGCTGAGGGGCTTGTGGGAGATACACATCAGGCCTGTAGAGTACATAAGCCTGCAAAACTTCATCCCAGAGAGTTGCAATGGAGTCTTGGAGGTGATTGTAGTGGACAATAATATGATTTATCCAATGAGTCATCCCCATCAGAAAATTCAGATAAGCCAGAGAGGACTAGAGAAAGAGGTGAAGGAGGAGAAAGCATAATACATTCAAGAAAATATTGAGATCTGAGTCATGGGCAAGGTCCAAAGAGTCAAAGCTCAAGATAGAGTCTGTAGAGTCATCATCTTCCATGACATGCTGGTATCTTGCCCTGGCTACCACAAGGGTAGCCTAGTCAATGGTATTCAGCATCTGTGCATGGTTGGATTAATGAGGCATGATGGGGATCAAGGGAATCACAACTCCTATCTAGTGTGTATATGTGACATGGCTTGTGGCAGAGTTTGAATTTTCAGAATAATCCGACGGTACATCTCACACAGCTTCATCTCATGCAGCATTGTTGTTTTGAATGTTCAACATCATGCTGATGTGTGCCAAGTATTATGCAGCTGTTTTTCTTTCAGCCTCACCCAAGTTTTGTCCAACACTAACTGAGCTTTACCAAGCTTTACCGAAGTTTCATTTTTTACTCTGAGTCCCCCTATTAAATAATTAAATAATTAATTTGTCGCGCATTGTGGTGCGCCACACTCCATATCAGGTAATAGCTGACTTCAGCAATTTTTGTGATGAGACTGTGCTGGATAGTCATTATTACATTCCTCTAAGGTAGACGACTCACCTGTCTCGCCTGGGCTGCCAAGCACAACTCTCGATGCCTAATCTCTGTCCTCGTCCTCAGCATCCGTCGCCTCATGCGGATCTTCTCAATCTCCATCTCATTGCTGACTCATCAGACCATCATATCATAAGGATGCTACAAACTGGTAAACATAGAACCTAATGCCATGTGCTACAATGCAATGCATGAACCTTCACATATTTCAACATCTTAGATGCATCATCCCTAGGTCGGTAATCCGTGATTGATATCTGGTGAATATATAGATACTATTGTACTTAGTACAAGAGTGGTCCAAGGGTATCGAGCGTGGGAAAATAGTGCAGAAAAGTTACGCATGGGAATACGTTTGTGATCGACAAAGGCTAAAGCCCGTCCTCCACTAACGTGGAGTCGGGGATTATCTGGGCTCAATAACAAAGTACAGCTTGCTCTGCCTAATATACTAATTCCTTCAGTACGAGGTCTGTATGCATCCGATGTACGCAGGCCGCGGCGATCAAGAACATGATGGTGGCACTATGATAGATGCCTCAGGCAGTGGTGCCCATCGATGAGTCGATGAGTCGAACACCATTTCATCATCGCATCACATAACAAGTTGGCGGCAGTGCATCAGCTCACTGTACCTACTTGTGTGACTTGCGGATATATAATAAGGTGGAATTATTGCATTACAGTCGGAATTGGCTCAGTCAACAATGTCTTCCTCAACGCAGGACCTCATCCCACAACTTCACCTCGGGAGCACGTTCGGGGCGCTTCTTATTTGTGCTACCATTGCAGCAATGTTAGTAAACTATCTGCTCACAAAGCTTAGCGCTTCGCCGCATCCTGTCGTCCTAACATGCCACGGAACAGCCTCTTTGGTGTAACTAACATTCAAGCTTTCGTCTACTTTCAGACACATAGAGACACAGGAAGAACGTTTTATAAGCTGGTCGTACGTCTATGGTGTCTTCTTGTCCGAGTTCAGTTCTTGATACTATCATGATGTCAGGTCATCGGGCTTTGGTATGTATCTCGTCGAGTTGCCATCATCGAGCGCGTCGAGATTACCTCGTCCCCTGAAATTTTAGGATACTCGATGCTCTGCACCTGGCCTTGGTCGTCCATTGCGTCTATTATTATTGAGTGAACAACTATGGGAACATCAGTGCGCTCACAGAAATTGTATGGAGCTTTAAAGTGGGTCCTTACCTTTTGGTCTCCGTGCAGCATCTAGTGACTATGATATTATGGCTCGTGCAGCTTCAGATAGTAATCGACGTGAGTCGCATTTACTGTTGTGCGGTGCGCCCTAGTCACACATTTCACAGGTTCCTATCATCTATGGGGTGCATCTGTGAGTTCCATACGCAGAGTGTTATATGCAATATCAAAATAACACTTCCTTGCACCTTAGCCTGTATGTTCATCGCATATGGATAGGTATTTATTCCCCTGCCAAAGGATTTGATTTCCACGACTCATGTGATGCGCCTCTAGTCAGCAAGGGACGATCAAAAGCTTTCTCTATAACAGCAGTAGGTCTACAATTGATCTACATGTTCTACAGCATTTCATTCTGTTGATTCACTATTAGAGCATAATTTTAACCATAGGTTCAGGCACGTTTGTTACATCGAAATATTTTTCGCTCGATCTTAAAGATCCATCAGGTGTCGCCATCAGTAAGAGTTCAACTGGTACTCTTTTTGTTGACTCATCATTTTAACCCAATCGCAGCCCTTTTGTGGGCCATGTAAGTGAAATATCGTATTCCCTAACTACACGAAGGGCTGATAGTGCGTAGATATCAGTGCCATGTGTTCACGGACTTGATTAAAACTGTATGGTCGACATACATGACTTTGGGGACGATTACTTCGGTCGATTTCATGATTGCATCATCGCTA
Organism: Suillus ampliporus; assembly: GCA_016584345.1. NCBI lineage: Eukaryota > Fungi > Basidiomycota > Agaricomycetes > Boletales > Suillaceae > Suillus > Suillus ampliporus. The sequence goes on from JABCPV010000339.1 coordinate 18,267, forward strand.
TGCTACCTCCTCGCTACCTCCCGTACTGGGTTCTCAAGGTAAGGAGCAGCCATTTCGCTATCGAGATCAGGTATACTAACGTAGGGTACTCACTAGCACTGACACTCTAATAACGAAGCTCATGGGTTATATTATCAATACCGGATGTCTGACAAGGTATTCCTCCTTCCATCTATCCCATACATTGACTCATATCTCGTGCAGTATATGTTCAATAACAGTTATAATTACGGTGAGGTTACAATGGCTGTACTGTCCATGTCATCTCTGAGAGTCACATACAGTGCACAGTAATGCCGAGGAACTTTATATTCCTCAGCATTGAATTCTTAGTGCCTAAATGTATGACCAAAGCCCCTCTCCTATTATCGTGCTGACTAGTGGTCTCGTTGAAATTCAAGTATATGTCAACTCGTTCCTCGCACTCCTGAACGCGTCATACTACCTGCGGCCCAACGCAAGCACCATCGATTCTTCCGAATCTCGCATGCGCCACGCGGTCTACCATTCGGATCTGCACGTCAGGGGGCCGCAAGACGAGGAACTGCAGGCATCCTGGAAGAACATGTTCAAATATCCTGATGATAAAGTGGCGCATCCGACTCGATCTGTCACGGTGGGTAGTTGCGTTGCTGGCGATGGAAGAGTTACTGAACGACACGCTTTAGCTACAACGGCCGATTGAAGTGATGGTGGAGATGAATTCTTTCTCGTCGGTGTGATGGAGGAGCGCTAGAGAGCGCTAGCATGCATGTCTTATTGTTTGTCTGTCTTGTCGCGAGATAGGACCTTGTGAGTTAAAATTATCGCGCCACACATTTGTGGCCAACGAGAAGACTTCAGTCCTCTACACCTGTACATGTGCGACCATTCGGAGGCTGAGTGTGACTGGTGACCTGCAATTGCAAAGCAAATTCGCCCATCAATTGAATAAAATATCCCACTTTTAGCATGTATAGGGATGTGCGAGCACTCAGTACTCCGTGCTCAAAAGTGAATTTCCCATCCAGAACCGGCCGTGGAAGCTGAACATTAACCGGAAACTTGAACGTGACAGCACTGAAGCAAGGTCCAGTCTGCGGTCACACTTTTTGTGTCTTGCGACAGCAAGACGGAAGGTGACTAAGAAAGTCACGTTTTCCTGCCACATTGTGTGACCTCGCTGACTTCTGGTTTCTAACTTGAATGTACTATGTTGGCCAGTTGCGGCATGAATGTAAGTATGCAATATGCATTCTTGAAGGAGGGAAACCCCAGTCTCCTACCTATAGAAGAAGGAAGATATTATTAGTCGTCCCTTGTAATAAGATGAAGGGGAAACCCGGGGGAGACTCGACAATTGACCGACCAGACACATCAATGTAATATAGTATGACACAGCCCGTTCAGCCTCCGAAATAAATCTCTTATCAAGGATACGTTCATGACTTCTTCATTAAAAAAAAATCCGTCTGTCGCAAATACTTTCCAACGTTTGTTTATAATTCATTTACTGGGCGGGTGACACGGCGCTTGACAATAAACAATCCACGACCAGCCAACGATGTTGCATGCGAATATGATTATCAAAGCGCTATTGGAAGGGACAGGTCTAGTAGGTACGAAGTCACAAAGCAGAGGAGCTCATCTCTCCAGAAACACGTCATCGGATGAAATGTGGTCGTCAGCAGATTATGCAGCCGTGCTATTAGAGTCTGGACCAGCCGGTGAATCCAGTGTAGTTGACGACGGTGACGCGCTCAGATGCGACCCAGACGCATCCAAGTTCCGACGTCCCAGGAGGGCCGATGGGTATGCGAGGGTAGCCATCTCCGGAACATCCAGACCCTTCAATTCGATTTCACCTTTAGGGATGAGGACCATCTGCCGGACCGCCTCGAGAGCCTCAGCTGGTTGAAACTCTGTGTGCGGACCAGTCTCGAATACGCTCGCATGAATTTCGCGAACAACGTCGGCGCTGCACATGATTTGTCCACCCGCTGCGCTCGCACAGATACGAGCGGTTCTGTTGACCATAGACCCGAAATAATCCATCCGACCGGTGATAGGATCTGCTTCGCATACTGGCGTTCCATAGTGGATTCCCATGCGGACTGAAAGACCACGTGCAAGAAGGGTTCCATGCTCATCGTACACCTCTCTGCCTTCTTCGCAATTCAGCAGATCTGAGGGCCAGGATGCGTGAAGAAGGAGGAGCTGAGCAGTGAGGCACCACCATACCGCGGCGAGGGTAGTCGGAAAGGTGCACATGAATGAGTCGCCTTCCGTCTTGACGACATAACCACCGCAGTAGAGAAGATGGCCGAGGAGCAGATCATTGTGCACATGCAAGGCTGCCCCCATGGCCGGATTTTTGTCCCATAATTGCGTAGAGTTTCGGATGTCGGTGAAAACCAAGCAGAGATGCCCTGTGGGCGGTGCAATTTCTCTTTCCAGGCCCGCGATAATCTCTACGAGACGAGCCCTGACCTGCCCAGATGTTGCAGATGGCGCCTCGGCCTTCTTCTCTCCAACATGGGGCATGGCAAGACTGAGGGATCCCTTCCTACTGGGTGTATCGTTGGTGCTGTGTGACGTTCCATTCACTTCTTCTTTGTGAACGCGCTGTTGACCACTACCCAGAACATGAGTCGCCAGGAGATCCGTCAAGCCAAAACCTGGAAGGTGGGACAGCCAAGAAAAGTGGTGAGGCGCATTGCAGTGCTCTTCCTCAGTATGTTGCCTATCACCCTTGTGCTCGAGAAACAAGTGTTGGTCGTGCAGCAGGTCGAGGTACTTGGAGGTAAAGTTGATATTGCTGCGAGAATTATGAACAAATCATCCACGCATGTTCGAAATGTCAAAACACACCTGTGCATATCATGTCTGTCGAATCCCCAGCGGTTAATGTACATTGACGATGAGGTTGCAGTGGAAAACATGTTGGTGCAGTTGGGTTGGATGGTGTAGTTGGTTTGGAAGATGCAGTTGGTTTCGATGGTGTAGTGCGAAACACGTATAGTGGGAAGTGTGAGCGAAGGGAGGTGAATAATTCGCCATTGTGTGACGCCATTCTCGGATGTCTCAGACGAACGATGGATGACGTTAACGGATGTGCGGATGTTTCGGAACTATTTTAGGAGTTGTTTACCTCTGTTGAAATGTGAAGCTGCTGACTAAGCCCTTACTTCGGTCAATTTATGCAACGAGGTTTGAATCTTCAGCGAGATAGGATGAAATTTGGGCGGAAAAAACAAAGTCTTAGTCGAGAGTCGAAACAATATTTGATGATCCTACCTTGACAGAGTTGGGAGGGTGCAGGATGGCGTGCGGTTAGAGGGATCTACAGAGACGAGAACCTGAAGGTTTTTCAAATACCCCATTCTGTGGGTTGCCCCAACACCAGGCATATACAAGTTGTCAATACAGTACAAATGTCCTACAAAGTGTTCCTCCAGTCTCTCGGGTCAACCAAGGAGAGTATTAAAGTGGGTAGCATTACGAACCATCCAAATCACCACATGAGACATCAAACAACCTCTCCAGGTTCCGGCTCAGATGAATCCTGTGATGTGTCTGTGCCCGCAACCCCACCATGTCCAAAGCCAGTATACGAGTACTGATGCGAGCTCGAAGCTACAGCATAAGGCTGCACTGGAACAGGGTACCCCCCTTGCATAGGATAATGCAACTGAGGCATGAATTGTTGTTGGTTAGGCATAGGCGGGGGGAACAAAGCAGGATTCATCAGTCCACCCTGCGTCACGGGGTACGCAGTCCCAGAACCACTCTCATCCCCAAGTCCTGGCTGATATGGGCGTGAAACATACCCTGTTCGGGAAGTCTCACCAACGCAAATAATGCCAGACTCGGGAACGTTATGGGTGTGGATACTGCTGCCCTTCTTGTTACTATTTTTTGGACGAGCGTCCGAAGGGCCAGGTTGCCCCTCGAGTTTCGCTTTCTTGTGTCGCTTTGCAGGTTTCTCAGGTTCAGCGTGCAGATGCGGGTCCTCGACCATTTTGCGCTTTCCGGCGGACTTTTGCGATGATTCTGGGTCGTAGTTCTGGAGAGAATATGGAGTGGTATATCCAAGAGGAGAGGGCTCGCCTCGAAAGCGGATGAATTCGATCGCGCCTTGTTCAACCGCAGTACAAATGACAGCCACCTTGGCATCCGCTTTGTTACGGTATTCGCACGGTGCCGTCCATTTTCGTATTTGATCAGGGGTAGGATCGTTGGCGATCTGCAGAGCCATCGTGCATCCGAAGGCTAGATGCAATGAGCATTGATGAAGACATGATGATGAGATGAAGACCTACCATCTTTTTCTTTCTCGTAAGTAAAGTCAGGATGACGAACCCTGATTTTGGAATATTCGGATAAGAGGACGGGGGTATACTGATCGTTTACCCAGCTCTTCATCAGAGGCGTCACTCTAGCCTCGACAGCCTTCCCTATTGCGCGCATATAATCTCCGGCACCACGAGACAGCGCTTGGAGGCATACAGCCGCCTTCGCATCTGCCCGTTTTGGAAACCTGGGATCGACGAGGTAGGCTCGGTATTCCCCAGGTCTGTCCAAGCGAAGGAAACAACCATGGACTAGAATATACAAATCATGAGCGTCATTATGACAACGAAGAGAATTTGCGTACGTCCTGGGGTTCCGTCGGAAGTGAAAACAAATGTGGTTGTCACCTTGCCACCTCTTGTGTTCTGAATGAGGCTATTCATGTATCCAGGCGCACCGAATTCGTTGGCGTCTTTGCTTTCGAATGATTCGGGGAATGGGCGGGGGTAGGGACTCGTAGAATGCTTGAAGAGTCAAGGGAGGTTGTTTGTTGGCTGAGACGCCGTTGATGTCAGAGGAACTGGGGGGTGGGTACAGAGGGGGAGATGCAGGGCGTAGTTGGCCGTTTCCATGTTTGATGAATTCGAGGACGCCCTCGCGAAGAGCGGCTTCTGCCACACGCGGCCTTTGCCTCGTTGTATGCGTCGTAGATGGTATCCGATGCATAAACCTTGACCACGTGTGGAGAAGCTCGATCCTGAGGGCACATCCCTGAGCTGTGGTGCTGTTAGTTTAACAGGATCTATGTTATCATTTTGATACTACTACTTACTGTGGCCAACTTTGGGTTCTAATAATGCCACCCAGTGCGGTGGCAAACTGAACCGCCACGCCATTCCACACAGCAGTTTTCTATTTGCTTCACCGCAGTATTCCCTTGGGGCTCCTGTAACAGATTCTCTGTTGATCCGATTTCTGCCCGACTGCCCTCCCGGTTTTCCGAACTATTAATGGAAGCGAGGACGAGACCGCGTTTCAGTTTCAGCTCTATGGGGTCTCCGTGTGTGATGAATCCAAAGCGCCCATCTCAATCGCGAGAACGGCAGCAGCAGATTTGGCTTCGGATTTGCGAGAATATACCGGGTCGGTCGCATAAGAACGAGTGGATCCATTAGGACGGGAGATTTGTCAATATACATTTCTTGCCTGCGCAGCTACTATGAGGGTGAATATGAATAGACGTCAAAGTAGCTACGCACTGCGCTGGCCGTCTTCCTCGATGAATTCAAATTTGAGTGGCTCGATGGACCCAAAAGAGCGCTGAGATGTTTGATGCAAACGGCTGATAGCGTTTGCTGAGACTGTATCGACTGATGTCTTTGTGGTGGCGAGCGCAGAGGGCTGTGGGTGTTGAATGGAAGGAGGAGTGGACAGCCTTTGGAATGGTGCTGCTGCTGCGGGAATGGATGGGGAACCGCCGAGATAGTCTGACAAGGGAATGCAACCTATGCTGGCTAGATTTCGAGAAACTTGGTCGAACAAGGTGACGGGGTGAGTGAATGACAGCATTTCATGTGGTATGGGTAAACAACATCACATTATGGGCGTAACCACTATTAGCACCCTTCTCCAGTGGAGCAACTCCATGTCATGGAAGATCTTGGCAGACCGGTCTCAACAATTTTGTACCCCGTTTTTCATGATGTGACGGGCGCCGAAAGTACAGGTTGAATAGATGACGAGTAAGTAAATGATGAATCCCGGTCGTTAGAGCACTGCAGTGTAGAATGCGGCGAAATTGCTGTGTTGGCCGTGAACCCTTTTGATCTTTGACTGTCACGTACAACCACAACAAAAGAATTCTACAAAACCTGTTTTCTTTCTTGTTTCTATATTGTCGCAGACTGCGCTAGCCCTTCACGATTCGACCCGGACATGAACGACCACTCAAACTATGCTGCAAGTCCGTATTCTTCCCCGTATACCACCGATGTCAATCCATACAATCAACCCGCTCGACGAATATCCCGCACTCCTAGTCCAACTCCCAGTGAGATCCAGGCCCTAGATCAGAAAGGCTTTTTCAACTGGGGCGCTATGCTTGATAAAAAAAGATGTGGTCTAAGCAACGAATAAGTGCGCTCTTCTCTCGCCACCCTTTCGGTTCATGAATTAATGGCGGACAGTTGTTTATATATCTCTTATCATCGCTGCCGTTGTGGGTGCCCTCTTCATATTCTACCATGATCAAATTGTACGAGCAATTCAACCTGCAGCCAATTGGATGCACAAGTATGTTCATCCATACTCGCCATCACCTACCCCACTAATATCTCTGTCCTTTCAGCTTCAAGTTTGGGTTTCTAATCCCTATAGCTATTTTCTTTGTTATATCATTCCCGCCGGTTAGCACGTGAACCCTTCGTATGATATCATGCTAACATTGCGTCCCATCAGCTTTTCGGCCACGAGATACTGGCTATCGTATGTGGTCTGGTCTGGGGCGTGTGGATTGGTTTCGCCATAACAGCAGCTGGCACATTCATCGGTGAAATTGGCAACTTCTAGTACGTTATACTTCATATCCTACTCTGATCGTTCCTTACCATATTCCTTAGTGCCTTCAGATACCTCTGTAAAGCTCGAGGCGAGAAGATGGAGAAGGGCAATATCATTTACTCCTCTTTGGGAAGAGTCGTCCGCGAGGGTGGTTTCAAGGTCGCATTAATCGCCCGTTACAGCGCTATTCCCGGTCATTGTGTGTTTTTTGTATTATCTCATCTAAGCTTCGCCTCACGTTCGCTCTGTCTAGTCACCACCGCAATATTCGCAGTATGCGGCATGAACATCTTTGTTTTCATGTTGGCTGCGGCGCTCTCCCTGCCAAAGCAGTTCATAACCGTCTACATCGGAACTTTGTTGGAAACCAGTGCTACTTGTAAGTTCTTACTCGAAGCTACCGAGCTTATCCTTACTTCTTTCTTCAGCGACAACCAGTTCGAAGAACAAGATCATCAGTGATGTCGTTGGTGTCATCACCGTTTTGGTCACCATCGTTGCCATGTGGTATATCACTAGGCAGGTAAATCGTGTCAAACCACAGATCATTTACGAGCGCCGCAAGGCTCGGTCAGTACCGTCCCCGTCGTATGATTATCGTATTCTGACTCCTTTCCTCAGCCAAGCGAAGTTGGAGGGCGAAAGCGGAAGCTTGTATCAGAACGGTGGCGCAACCACTTCTGCCGTGTTCAACCCCTCGGAAACCACTCTGGCCCCATACGATCCTCCATACCAGCAGTGGGACAGCGAAGGGCACGCCGTAGGCTACGCCGCTGACCCACACGTATATGCACCTCAACCCAAGAAACCCGACAATCCATTCACTGCTGACATGACTCCTACGATGGGAACAAAACCCCTCCGCCATGAGAGCACGGACACCGTAGGATGGGAGCTACAGACCAACGCAGCGCAGGGTCAGAGCTACCCTCTGAGCGCTGTAACTCCGGAGCCGCTACGGAATCCGTACGATGATAAGATGGGTTCTGAGCCGGCGGTTGTATCGTATCCACCGCCAGCTGGACTACCGCCATCATCTGCTGCTGGGGGATATACATCATATACACCACCGCTTGGACCCCCGCCGTCGTCTACTGCTGGAGGATTTGCATCATATGCACCGCCTGCTGGACCCCCACCGCCATCTGCTGCTGGGGGATATGCATTCGGCGCGCGGCCACATAGTTTTGCAGGAGGCCCGGGAACCACCTCGCCACCACCACCTCCTAGTTATGGACCGCGATAGTAGGGTTGTGGTAGTAAGGGAGAGGCGCCTGTATGGACATTTTACCTCTGACTGTAGTCAGCCATCGTCACTCATTCTGTTTCATTCACATTACTCGGTTTGTGTTCTTTATATGTATATGATCATTCTGCAGCGATAACTTAAACTATGGATTGAAGTATGTTAAAGTACTTGGATAGGTTCGATACACCTTGTTTGATTGCCTTTGTTGGCGTGAGGCTTGTAGTATTGCAGAGCTTAATTTGAATATCCGAGGCCCGGATCTGCACAGGAAGGCCAAGAAACCAGAATCTCGAAAGTCCGTGCCACGGGTCCGTTTAAGTATTGGTTGAAAATCTGTGCTCTTATATTAGTAATAGTAAGGCTCTGACCGTACAAGACATGAGCAACACGGGCCGACCCTGGCCTGGCCAAAGTGTTTTTGTATCTACAACTATGCCAGGCCTGTACCTTAAACCCAGCTGCCAGCCGTTGCTTCGTCATACTAGTATTTGAACTCATGCTCATTATGATAACTGATCAATATTGATCGACTACGAGATACTTGTAGGGTGGGCCGGACGGACCGGACTTTCGAGAAACCCGGTGCCCTCCAAGGACCAAGCTGAACCAAGAAAGCAAGGTTTCAAACTTCAAGTACTGCCGACAAAGTTCGACCCTTTCCCTGGGAATGGCCGGTGCCTGCCTCAAGACAACGTGTTGGCCAATGGCTATGCCTCGAAGCTTTTGGTTATAGTCACTGTACGGTGCACGCTGTGTCGAGCCTTGCGCACCCTTACAATTCTTCGACCACTCGTAATGAGCAAAGATCGCAGCCCAGACCATCCTCTAGGAGACCATGGATCCAGTGAAGCAACCGCTGGTGAAAGCTCGGTATGTTGCATCACTTTGGATGGGCGCTCATGAAATTCATCGCTGCCTCTGACACGTTCTTTATCCAGAGCAAACCCCGTAATAGCATTCGCCAGGCGACTCAGGCCTTGGTGAAAAGTACGAAGAGCGTGGCTAAAAATATTACTGTATGTTGATGTGAATGCTAAGTTTTCCTGGAATCAGTCTCATCTTGTGCAGAAACCGTTCAAGCGTTCCCGCAGTCGCGTTCCTGTTGACAAGAGCGTCCATCGCGATGGTGCTACATCAAATCAGAATATTGAGGTATGTGTTGCACCTCATTATCACGGTCATTCAGTTTTCTAAGAAGGGCACAGGACACACTTCTCCATGTTTCCACAGATGGCCAGTATTCCAACGTGTTTGAGAATCCCGGTGTCTGCGTGAACCAAGGACCGTTCGCAGAACATGCTTCGCAGGTACTTTCGTTCAATGATCCGCATTTTGGTCGCTAAATTTCGGTGGTCCCGCAGGTTCAGGCTACCCCTGCTGCCATGCAGGAAGGTACCGGTCCTAAATCGGTTGACGATGAACTTCGGGATGCCCATGACGCTGCGGAACACATGAAACTACTCGGGGAATATGCCACTTCTGTGGTGTCCCCCGCTAACAATGCCCCAGCAGGTCTCGCTGCCGCAGACGATTTCCAGACCACATATCTCCAACCCCTCAAAATTTTCGACATTGCAATTGAGAAGCTCTCAAATGTACGGTCATTAACCTTGATTTGAAGTGGACTAACCAAGTTGCATAGGTACATCCATACGCAAAGATGGCGCTGGGTGTACTATCTGCTGCATCCAAAGTACGTGTGGTTCGTCCTGAGTTTTATTACCTGCTCATAATGTTACGATTCCATGTAGATTATTCTCGCTCAAGTAGGGCGCGACCAAGCAGTACTAGGTCTTCTGAAGAAAACTAGATGAAGTTTACCACTTCATGACACAAGACGACACTCTTAGCAAGATTGAATCGATGCGCGATATCGTTGGAAAGATTGCTCAGCAGACTCAAGAATGTGCCCGTTTCATCCGGGATTACTCGGAGACAAAGAGCTTTTGTGGGTCTCGAGCCATTGCACTTTGCACCTTCTGAATTTCATATCATGATCATAGGGAAGAGAGCCGGTAAAAACATTGTCTCGGAAACAGACGATATGATTAGACGGTATATCGTCGCTTTGGACGGGCTCATGCAACAGTTTCGCGATCAAGTTCTTCGGGACGTAGGCACCTTCGTCCAATGTACGGGTAAGGATTCGGACGCGCTTCTGACTTTGCATCAACTCATACCCCTTCAGGTGAAACACTGGATCTCAGTGATATTGCTTATGCCAAGGGCGCAGGACTGGATATGACGAAACAGTGCCTACCAGGGACGCGCACGGAGATTCTTTCCCAGATCACGGATTGGATCAACAACAGCAGAGATGATGCGCAGCGTGTGCTGTGGCTATCTGGTCCTGCAGGCACGGGCAAATCAGCTATCGCTCACACAATCGCTAACTGGTTCAACGACATGGGAGGGCTTGGTTCATGTTTCTGCTTCGATCGGCACCTCGAAGCTGACAAGCGTCATGAAAAAGTGTTTTCTACAATCGCTCGTGACCTGGCTGATCGTGATCCGGAGATGAGACGAGCGTTGGCGAATGCAGTCAAGAATGCAACTTCGCTCAAGAATACGACGGATATTATCCAGCAGTGGCGCAAATTTATCATGGAACCACTAGGGAAGCAGTCTAGGTCAAGTGTGGAGCCTGTCTTGATTGTCATCGAAGCGCTGGACGAGAGTGGCGGACCCGAGACGCGCCGGAATATTCTGCGCATACTTGCTGGTAAACTTAAGCAGCAGGGTCTTCCCCAAATTACCAATCTTCCATCCAACTTCCGGATTCTTGTTACCTCTCGTCCGCTTGATGATATCAATAAGGGGTTTGAAGGCCCTCAGCATATTCTACGGCTGTCCATGGACGATATTCCGCCAGACGTCGCGGAGCGCGATATCCGCGCTTATATATCTGAGGAGCTGGCAGTGCTCTCGGATTTCCATGACAATGATTTTGCAAAGCTCGCTACGAAAGCTGGCGGGCTGTTCGAGTTCGCGCGTCTGGCGTGCGAATACATCAAGGAACCCGATACCGGCTTATTCCATAGGGATTGCTTCAATGCTGTCATGAACTGCAATCCAGGGAAGGGGGCAAACTTGTTGTATGATATGTATCGGCTCATTTTAACAGAAATCATGCCGATGGATAAGTACACAAAAGTCAGGAATCAGCAAGGAGTAGCGAGGTTTCGTTCCGTGATGGGACAAATACTTGGCACAGCCGAACCCCTCCCTTTAGATTCACTGAATGCCATGCGGCGCCATTTTCCGGAGGACCGCGACCAATACGATGTAAAGGTTGTGATAAAACGCATGGGATCCCTCCTCAGCGGTACCACAAACCCACAAACTCCCATCCGACCCCTTCACGCATCCTTCCGCGAATTCCTGACCGACAAATCATCCAGCGAAGACTTTTTCGTCGAGGTGTCGAAGACGCAACATCGCGACCTTGCGTTTGCGTCACTCCAAGTGATGAAACATGGCCTTCGCTTCAATATCTGCGATTTGCAGTCTTCATACCTTCCTAATTCCAAAGACACTGGACTGCCTCAACGAGTCGAATCAGGCATCTCCCCACATCTGTCCTATTCCTGTCGATTTTGGGCTACGCACGTACGAGCAACGGACTTCGACACGGAGCTCGCAAGGGAAATAAGATCATTCTTCGATGACGAGCGACTGCTCTTCTGGATTGAAGTACTCGGCCTTCTGAACACACTGAGCTGCGCAGTTTCCGCACGTCCACTCATTGCCCAATGGCTGAAGGTGAGCACATAGTTACCAGGCCTGTCAGACGAAGCGCTTACGCACAACCACAGGGCCGCTCTGGATACGAAGACGTCTTGTCCAGTGCAATGGACATTCAGAGATTCATTCAAGTCTTTGGCGGCATGATTTTGCACAGCACGCCACATCTGTACGTATCAGCGCTGCAATTCTCGCCGGTCAACTGCATCTTGGCCACCAAACTTATGGCGAGGTTTCCCAATTGTCTTCGTCTGACATCTGGACGTGATCTAAACTGGACGGTTGTTCAGACCGTGATCAGTGGGCATACGAGTGGCGTGCAGTCAGTCTCGTTCTCGTCGGATGGCACTCGCATAGTGGTCTGGTTCGAGGGATAACACTGTCCGGCTGTGGGATGCAGCGACGGGACAGCCATCGGGTGAGCCCTTGCGGGGGCACACTGATTCAGTTTCGTCAGTTTCGTTCTCGCAGGATGGCGCTCGTATTGTGTCTGGTTCTTCGGATCACACTGTCCGGCTGTGGGATGCAGTGACAGGGCAGCCATTGGGTGAGCCCTTACTGGGGCACACATCTTCGGTTTCATCGGTCTCCTTCTCGCCAGATGGCGCTTGCATCGTGTCTGGGTCTTTGGATCACACTATCCGGCTGTGGGATGCAGCGACAGGGCAGTCATTGGGTGAGCCCTTGCTGGGTCACACATCTTCAGTTTCATCAGTTTCCTTCTCGCCGGATGGCGCTCGCATCGTGTCTGGGTCTTTGGATCACACTATCCGGCTGTGGGATGCAGCGACGGGACAGCCATGGGGTGAGCCCTTGCGGGGGCACACCGATTCAGTTTCGTCAGTCTCGTTCTCGCAGGGTGGCACTCGTATTGTGTCTGGTTCTTCGGATCACACTGTCCGGCTGTGGGATGCAGTGACGGGGCAGCCATTGGGTGAGCCCTTGCTGGGCCACACATCTTCAGTTTCGACAGTCTCCTTCTCGCACGATGGCACTCGCATCGTGTCTGGGGTCTTCGGATCACACTGTCCAGCTGTGGGATGCAACGACGGGGCAGCCACTGGGTGAGCCCTTGCTGGGCCACACATCTTCAGTTTCATCAGTTTTCCTTCTCGCCGGATGGCGCTCGCATCGTGTCTGGTTCTTTGGATCACACTGTCTGCCTGTGGGATGCAGCGACGGAGCAGCCCCTTGCAGTGCCACACTTATTCGGTTTTATCAGTCTCATTCTCGCCGGATGGCACTCGCATTGTGTCGGGGTCTTCCGATCACACTGTCCGGCTGTGGGATGTAGCGACAGGGCAGCCATTGGGTGAGCCCTTACTGGGGCACACTGATTCGGTTTTCATCAGTCTCCTTCTCAGCCGGAATGGCAGTCGCATTGTGTCTGGTTCGTCGGATCATACTGTCCGGCTGTGGGATGTAGCGAAGAGGCAGCCATTGGGTGAGCCCTTTCAGGGGCACACTGATTCAATTTCATCAGTCTCGTTCTCGCCGGATGGCACTCACATTGTGTCTGGTTCTTTGGATCACACTATCCGGCTGTGGGATGTAGCAACAGGGCAGCTGTCGTGTGCGCCCTTGCGGGGGCATATGTCTTCGGTTTTGTCAGTCTCGTTCTCACCGGATGGCACTCGCATTGTGTCTGGTTCGAAGGATGAGACTGTCTGGCTGTGGAATGCAGTCACAGGGCAGCCATCGGGTAAGCCCTTGCTGGGGCACACTGATTCGGTTTCATCAGTCTCATTCTCGCAGGATGGCACTCGCATCGTGTCTGGTTCTTCGGATCACACTGTTCGGCTGTGGGATGCAGCGACGGGACAGTCATCGGGTCCGCCATTGCAAGGGCACAATTCTTCTGTTTCGTCAGTGTCGTTCTCGCCGGATGGCACTCGCATTGTGTCTGGTTCTTTGGATCACACTGTCCGGCTGTGGGATGCAGTGACAGGGCAGCCATCGGGTGAGCCCTTGCAGGGGCACACTTCTGCAATTTTGTCGGTCTCATTCTCGCCGGATGGCATTCACATTGTGTCTGGCTCGAGGGATGAGACTGTCCGGCTGTGGGATGCAGTGACTGGGAAGCCATGCCAGAAGCACCCTGAGATCAATCCTTCCGCATTCCCTCTGGATAGAAGTTGTACCAATACCTGGGACCATCACACCATCTGCTTCTCATCCACGTTGAACCATGCCCTGCATAACCTTGTTGATCTATTCGAAGGCACCTGCCGTCGTGATTCCAGTTCAACTCCTGTCTTGCTGAGAGTTGATGGATGGATGGTAGGCCCCAATCATCGTCTCCTTTTCTGGGTACCACCTGCTTCCCGCCAGTCATTCTTCCACAATCCCCATACTGCATTGGCGATCACTAGAGGAGGTGTTGAGCTTGATCTGAGCCGCATGGCACATGGCACATGTTGGTTTAATTGCCGCAATGTGTGAGTTCCTAGCCTTTAATACTGTCCCTCGTAGTTGCTAAAACAATACGTCTAGCGCTCCTTGACAATAATTTCATTGAACCAGTTGATTCCTTGTTGGATGGACATACGTAAAGCATGACATCGAGTGTGAACTTTCATTCGATGCCAATCTTAATTGCGACTCAAACCTGTCACTGAGACGCGTCGATGTATGATAGTATGGACTTAGTTTTATTGTGGGCGATCAGATTATGTTACATTTGGTTCCAGGTGCTTCGTTGTTCTTATTCCTGTAATTAATACCATCAGCATCGAGATCATTCGTCGTATGATATATTGTTTAACGCGTCCATTCTTCATGGCCGCGGTGAGCTGTGTAGTCTGATAGTTAAAAAAAATCGTAGCAAGTGCTACATGTCCATCGGCGCTCATGAAGATGCTCCTCACGTACCAGGGACTAAGCAACTGCTGAGTGCTGAGCTAGTCTACTTAATGTTTCTCCCTGTTTCTACACCATGACTTTCCACCCAGAGGCTCGACGTTGGACATGTGCATGAACGACTACTCGGCCCCACTCAAACCATGGCTCAAGTTCGTATTCTTCACCATATTGCAACGATGTCCATCCATACAATCAAAACGCTCGACGCCTAGTCCCACTCCCAGAGAGATCCAGGCACCCGATTAGAACTAATTTAGGAGGGCTGTGAATTATGTAAGCAACGAATAAGTCCGCTCTCGTCTCGCCACCGTCAAGTTCGGTTCATGAATTCATGCATGGCTGGGAGTTCTTTATATTTCTCTTATCCTCCCTGCCGTCAGTGTACATGATCAAGTGGCCTTATTATATGACCAAATTGTACGAGCAATTCAACCTGCAGCGGCGTGAGACTTGCATTGCAAATTTCAACGTCTGAGCCTCTGGGCTTGAAAGCTTTGTGCAAGCCTCAACCATCATGCGCTCCATAGCTTACGAGGGCCTCCCTCTTATTTCCGAACATCATGCACTCAATTTCTTGCGAGTTTTCCTAGCCTTTTTTCCAGGCAGGAACCTCGTAATTGTAATGATCGTTTCATCGGACACCCGACGATCCATTGCAATGCGTCTATTCAATCGTTCGTTGGGTGTAGCGAATCGAGTCAAACTTTGCCTAGTCGGAAGCCTCGAGCTGCTGCGGGAGCCTATATAACGAATTGGCGACTAGTCCAGGGAGTCTAACATAACGGGTCTCCTGGACCTATATGGTGACAAGAGTATTTGATGTTATAGGCTTAGGAGATTCGTTATGTCGTTCCGAATAGCTCGATCTGGTTGGGGACCAGCACTGTATTTCATTTTGCGCGAGCTCCATCTCCGCGTCCCATACAATAACTGTGCGGTCTTCCGATCCGCTGGAATGTGTCCATACTGAGTCTGCCCTGTGTGTATGCTTTACCAGCGGACTGAATACCTTTTGCTTGTATGCGCCAAAGTCTTGGGGTTACACACGGTAGTTTTGGATTTTACTTGTAAGTATTCCTTAAAATTTTCACCCCCTTGATGACTTTGATAGCTTTCTACCACGCTGCAATACCACGGCGTCGCGGTGGAAATCAGTTTGCTTCGTAACTAAGTAAACGCCCGTTCTGTTCAAAAGAACGTGTGTCTGGCAGTGGTACATTCTGCGGCAACCAGGTCTCTTTTGTACTTCGCCTCGTTCATATTCATACACAATGATACACTATTGCTATTTGATTCTTAGTTACTGATAGTGGTTCTCACCATCATCTTCTCATACCACTCCCTTTCGAACTCAATTGCCTTCTTCATCGTCTCTGACCTGCGCCACCCATGCTGTTCGCCATCGAAGAAGTGCGCCTCAACATGCCCCTTAGTTTTAAGGATCCCATTAATAATAGGCCACGCCTGCACGGGCGGAACAATCTCATCATCATTGCCTTGAAGAACCTATCGAAAACACGATCTACCCATCAGAGCGCACGAAACTTCATCAACACGGAAACTTACGAGCAACGGGGTTTTAATATTTGCAGAAAAATACTCCGGGCTCCGGTCGTGATACACGTCCGGAATCTCTTCCTTCGTACCGCCGAAAAGCTTTATAACGTACTTGAGTTCGAATTTGTGCGTATCGTCCGCGAATACCTCCATGTTTGAGATCCCGTAGCTGCTCGTGGCACTTGCGAAAATTTCTTCTTGCTTGCCTTGGAGGAGTCAAGGGAGATGGAGGCAAGGGTAGCATACCCACCCGCGCTCCCGCCACGGATCGCAGTGCGCTTGGCGTCGATGAGGAGAGAGAGTTCGGGTGATTCGACTGCGTCGATGCAGTCTTTTACGTCTGTGATACCCCAGTTCCCTTTGAGGCGCTCCCTGGTCATGTCGTCAACGCTGCTCCTGTGAAACATGATGGTATTTGAAACAGGAACGTACACGTATGCGCGTCCATAGCACGAAGATCCGCCGTAGTTCACATCCAACCTGCAATCTATGATTATGATGATGTTATATGGGGACGCCAGGACCTACCAAGCATATCTCTGCTTGTGAAATACTGCTTCACCCAGCTCAAATTCTGGGTCTCCTAATCCCGTGGGACCACCGTGAACGCCAAGCAAACAAGGAGGTTTCTCTCCTTCAATGCCTTGAACCCGCGTACGCCGGGTTTGTTGGAGAGTAGTACACGGCATACACGATCTTGCCGTCCAGTTTAAGTTCAAGCGGTTTTGGAAGCGAGATGATACCCTCAGGGAACGGTGCAGCGGACGTCGATGCGGTAGATTTGAGCTCCTCGAATTTGGGCTTGAATGATGATGCAGTAGAGTGCAGCGCATAGCTGCGCCGGGGGGCGTTTGCTTCGCAGTCCCGTGAAGACAAAAGTATAGTCCGAGAGACGACGGACATGCCCGATAGCTACAAAGTCGAATGATTCATCTTTGATCTCCATGTAGGAACCCATGGCAATATCGACGACATACAGGACGCTTCGGCCACTACCGCATGCAGCGCAGATGGCTTTTGTGCCGTCTGCATCCAAGATTGCGAATGAGTAATTGCCAGCGTCCAGGGGGCTCGCAGAAGTCTTGTTGCACCACAGACGAGAGGCTGGTTTGGTGCACGCCTGTGTGGTACTCCCACAGGTTTGCGACT